>JANJGN010000001.1:83080241-83125984 GCA_026770705.1 Isurus oxyrinchus | reverse complement strand
TCCCCTCCCCCTTTCTCCACCTCCCTTCTTCCCCCTTTCTCCACCTCCCCCTTCTTCCCCCTTTCCCCACCTCCCCCTTCTTCCCCCTTTCCCCACCTCCCCCTTCTTCCCCCTTTCCCCACCTCTCCCTTCTTCCCCCTCCCCACCTCCCCCTTCTTCCCCCTTTCCCCACCTCCCCCTTCTTCCCCCTTTCCCCACCTCCCCCCTTTCCCCACCTCCCCCTTCTTCCCCCTTTCCCCACCTCCCCCCTTTCCCCACCTCCCCCCTTTCCCCACCTCCCCCCTTTCCCCACCTCCCCCCTTTCCCCACCTCCCCCTTTCCCCACCTCCCCCCTTCTTCCCCCTTTCCCCACCTCCCCCTTCTTCCTCCTTTCTCCACCTCCCCTTTCCCCACCTCCCCTTTCCCCACCTCCCCTTTCCCCACCTCCCCTTTCCCCACCTCCCCCTTCTTCCCCCTTTCCCCACCTCCCCCTTTCCCCCACTTTCTCCACCTCCCCCTTCTTCCCCCTTTCTCCACCTCCCCCTTCTTCCCCCCTTTCCCCACCTCCCTCTTCTTCCCCCTTTCCCCACCTCCCCCCTTTCCCCACCTCCCCCCTTTCCCCACCTCCCCCCTTTCCCCACCTCCCCCCTTTCCCCACCTCCCCCCTTTCCCCACCTCCCCCCTTTCCCCACCTCCCCCTTCTTCCCCCTTTCCCCACCTCCCCCTTCTTCCCCCTTTCCCCACCTCCCCTTTCCCCACCTCCCCTTTCCCCACCTCCCCTTTCCCCACCTCCCCTTTCCCCACCTCCCCTTTCCCCACCTCCCCTTTCCCCACCTCCCCTTTCCCCACCTCCCCTTTCCCCACCTCCCCCTTCTTCCTCCTTTCTCCACCTCCCCTTTCCCCACCTCCCCCTTCTTCCCCCCTTTCCCCACCTCCCCCTTCTTCCCCCTTTCCCCACCTCCCACTTTCTCCACCTCCCCCTTCTTCCCCCACTTTCTCCACCTCCCCCTTCTTCCCCCACTTTCTCCACCTCCCCCTTCTTCCCCCACTTTCTCCACCTCCCCCTTCTTCCCCCACTTTCTCCACCTCCCCCTTCTTCCCCCACTTTCTCCACCTCCCCCTTCTTCCCCCACTTTCTCCACCTCCCCCTTTCTCCACCTCCCCCTTCTTCCCCCTTTCTCCTCCTCCCCCCCTCGCCCCCTTTCTCCTCCTCCCCCCCTCGCCCCCTTTCTCCTCCTCCCCCCCTCGCCCCCTTTCTCCACCTCCCCCCCTCGCCCCCTTTCTCCTCCTCCCCCCCTCGCCCCCTTTCTCCTCCTCCCCCCCTCGCCCCCTTTCTCCTCCTCCCCCCCTCGCCCCCTTTCTCCTCCTCCCCCCCTCGCCCCCTTTCTCCTCCTCCCCCCCTCGCCCCCTTTCTCCTCCTCCCCCCCTCGCCCCCTTTCTCCTCCTCCCCCCCTCGCCCCCTTTCTCCTCCTCCCCCCCTCGCCCCCTTTCTCCTCCTCCCCCCCTCGCCCCCTTCCTCCTCCTCCCCCCTACGTCCCCTTCCTCCTCCCCCTCCTCCCCCTTCCTCCTCCTCCCCCTCCTCCCCCTTCCTCCTCCTCCTCCCCCTCCTCCCCCTTCCTCCTCCTCCCCCTCCTCCCCCTCCTCCCCCTTCCTCCTCCTCCGCCCCCCTTTGCCCCCCTCCTCCTCCGCCCCCCTTTGCCCCCTTCCTCGCCCCCCTTTGCCCCTTCCTCCTCCTCCTCCCCCTTCCTCCCCTTTCTCCTCCTTCTTCCCCCCTTCCCGCCCTTTCTCCTCCTTCTTCCCCCCTTCCCGCCCTTTCTCCTCCTTCTTCCCCCCTTCCCGCCCTTTCTCCTCCTTCTTCCCCCCTTCCCGCCCTTTCTCCTCCTTCTTCCCCCCTTCCCGCCCTTTCTCCTCCTTCTTCCCCCCTTCCCGCCCTTTCTCCTCCTTCTTCCCCCCTTCCCGCCCTTTCTCCTCCTTCTTCCCCCCTTCCCGCCCTTTCTCCTCCTTCTTCCCCCCTTCCCGCCCTTTCTCCTCCTTCTTCCCCCCTTCCCGCCCTTTCTCCTCCTTCTTCCCCCCTTCCCGCCCTTTCTCCTCCTTCTTCCCCCCTTCCCGCCCTTTCTCCTCCTTCTTCCCCCCTTCCCGCCCTTTCTCCTCCTTCTTCCCCCCTTCCCGCCCTTTCTCCTCCTTCTTCCCCCCTTCCCGCCCTTTCTCCTCCTTCTTCCCCCCTTCCCGCCCTTTCTCCTCCTTCTTCCCCCCTTCCCGCCCTTTCTCCTCCTTCTTCCCCCCTTCCCGCCCTTTCTCCTCCTTCTTCCCCCCTTCCCGCCCTTTCTCCTCCTTCTTCCCCCCTTCCCGCCCTTTCTCCTCCTTCTTCCCCCCTTCCCGCCCTTTCTCCTCCTTCTTCCCCCCTTCCCGCCCTTTCTCCTCCTTCTTCCCCCCTTCCCGCCCTTTCTCCTCCTTCTTCCCCCCTTCCCGCCCTTTCTCCTCCTTCTTCCCCCCTTCCCGCCCTTTCTCCTCCTTCTTCCCCCTTCCCGCCCTTTCTCCTCCTTCTTCCCCCCTTCCCGCCCTTTCTCCTCCTTCTTCCCCCCTTCCCGCCCTTTCTCCTCCTTCTTCCCCCCTTCCCGCCCTTTCTCCTCCTTCTTCCCCCCTTCCCGCCCTTTCTCCTCCTTCTTCCCCCCTTCCCGCCCTTTCTCCTCCTTCTTCCCCCCTTCCCGCCCTTTCTCCTCCTTCTTCCCCCCTTCCCGCCCTTTCTCCTCCTTCTTCCCCCCTTCCCGCCCTTTCTCCTCCTTCTTCCCCCCTTCCCGCCCTTTCTCCTCCTTCTTCCCCCCTTCCCGCCCTTTCTCCTCCTTCTTCCCCCCTTCCCGCCCTTTCTCCTCCTTCTTCCCCCCTTCCCGCCCTTTCTCCTCCTTCTTCCCCCCTTCCCGCCCTTTCTCCTCCTTCTTCCCCCCTTCCCGCCCTTTCTCCTCCTTCTTCCCCCCTTCCCGCCCTTTCTCCTCCTTCTTCCCCCCTTCCCGCCCTTTCTCCTCCTTCTTCCCCCCTTCCCGCCCTTTCTCCTCCTTCTTCCCCCCTTCCCGCCCTTTCTCCTCCTTCTTCCCCCCTTCCCGCCCTTTCTCCTCCTTCTTCCCCCCTTCCCGCCCTTTCTCCTCCTTCTTCCCCCCTTCCCGCCCTTTCTCCTCCTTCTTCCCCCCTTCCCGCCCTTTCTCCTCCTTCTTCCCCCCTTCCCGCCCTTTCTCCTCCTTCTTCCCCCCTTCCCGCCCTTTCTCCTCCTTCTTCCCCCCTTCCCGCCCTTTCTCCTCCTTCTTCCCCCCTTCCCGCCCTTTCTCCTCCTTCTTCCCCCCTTCCCGCCCTTTCTCCTCCTTCTTCCCCCCTTCCCGCCCTTTCTCCTCCTTCTTCCCCCCTTCCCGCCCTTTCTCCTCCTTCTTCCCCCCTTCCCGCCCTTTCTCCTCCTTCTTCCCCCCTTCCCGCCCTTTCTCCTCCTTCTTCCCCCCTTCCCGCCCTTTCTCCTCCTTCTTCCCCCCTTCCCGCCCTTTCTCCTCCTTCTTCCCCCCTTCCCCGCCCTTTCTCCTCCTTCTTCCCCCCTTCCCGCCCTTTCTCCTCCTTCTTCCCCCCTTCCCGCCCTTTCTCCTCCTTCTTCCCCCCTTCCCGCCCTTTCTCCTCCTTCTTCCCCCCTTCCCGCCCTTTCTCCTCCTTCTTCCCCCCTTCCCGCCCTTTCTCCTCCTTCTTCCCCCCTTCCCGCCCTTTCTCCTCCTTCTTCCCCCCTTCCCGCCCTTTCTCCTCCTTCTTCCCCCCTTCCCGCCCTTTCTCCTCCTTCTTCCCCCCTTCCCGCCCTTTCTCCTCCTTCTTCCCCCCTTCCCGCCCTTTCTCCTCCTTCTTCCCCCCTTCCCGCCCTTTCTCCTCCTTCTTCCCCCCTTCCCGCCCTTTCTCCTCCTTCTTCCCCCCTTCCCGCCCTTTCTCCTCCTTCTTCCCCCCTTCCCGCCCTTTCTCCTCCTTCTTCCCCCCTTCCCGCCCTTTCTCCTCCTTCTTCCCCCCTTCCCGCCCTTTCTCCTCCTTCTTCCCCCCTTCCCGCCCTTTCTCCTCCTTCTTCCCCCCTTCCCGCCCTTTCTCCTCCTTCTTCCCCCCTTCCCGCCCTTTCTCCTCCTTCTTCCCCCCTTCCCGCCCTTTCTCCTCCTTCTTCCCCCCTTCCCGCCCTTTCTCCTCCTTCTTCCCCCCTTCCCGCCCTTTCTCCTCCTTCTTCCCCCCTTCCCGCCCTTTCTCCTCCTTCTTCCCCCCTTCCCGCCCTTTCTCCTCCTTCTTCCCCCCTTCCCGCCCTTTCTCCTCCTTCTTCCCCCCTTCCCGCCCTTTCTCCTCCTTCTTCCCCCCTTCCCGCCCTTTCTCCTCCTTCTTCCCCCCTTCCCGCCCTTTCTCCCTTCTTCCCCCCTTCCCGCCCTTTCTCCTTCTTCCCCCCTTCCCGCCCTTTCTCCTTCTTCCCCCCTTCCCGCCCTTTCTCCTCTTCTTCCCCCCTTCCCGCCCTTTCTCCTTCTTCCCCCCTTCCCGCCCTTTCTCCTTCTTCCCCCCTTCCCGCCCTTTCTCCTTCTTCCCCCCTTCCCGCCCTTTCTCCTTCTTCCCCCCTTCCCGCCCTTTCTCCTTCTTCCCCCCTTCCCGCCCTTTCTCCTTCTTCCCCCCTTCCCGCCCTTTCTCCTTCTTCCCCCCTTCCCGCCCTTTCTCCTTCTTCCCCCCTTCCCGCCCTTTCTCCTTCTTCCCCCCTTCCCGCCCTTTCTCCTTCTTCCCCCCTTCCCGCCCTTTCTCCTTCTTCCCCCCTTCCCGCCCTTTCTCCTTCTTCCCCCCTTCCCGCCCTTTCTCCTTCTTCCCCCCTTCCCGCCCTTTCTCCTTCTTCCCCCCCTTCCCGCCCTTTCTCCTTCTTCCCCCCTTCCCGCCCTTTCTCCTTCTTCCCCCCTTCCCGCCCTTTCTCCTTCTTCCCCCCTTCCCGCCCTTTCTCCTTCTTCCCCCCTTCCCGCCCTTTCTCCTTCTTCCCCCCTTCCCGCCCTTTCTCCTTCTTCCCCCCTTCCCGCCCTTTCTCCTTCTTCCCCCCTTCCCGCCCTTTCTCCTTCTTCCCCCCTTCCCGCCCTTTCTCCTTCTTCCCCCCTTCCCGCCCTTTCTCCTTCTTCCCCCCTTCCCGCCCTTTCTCCTTCTTCCCCCTTCCCGCCCTTTCTCCTTCTTCCCCCCTTCCCGCCCTTTCTCCTTCTTCCCCCCTTCCCGCCCTTTCTCCTTCTTCCCCCCTTCCCGCCCTTTCTCCTTCTTCCCCCCTTCCCGCCCTTTCTCCTTCTTCCCCCCTTCCCGCCCTTTCTCCTTCTTCCCCCCTTCCCGCCCTTTCTCCTTCTTCCCCCCTTCCCGCCCTTTCTCCTTCTTCCCCCCTTCCCGCCCTTTCTCCTTCTTCCCCCCTTCCCGCCCTTTCTCCTTCTTCCCCCCTTCCCGCCCTTTCTCCTTCTTCCCCCCTTCCCGCCCTTTCTCCTTCTTCCCCCCTTCCCGCCCTTTCTCCTTCTTCCCCCCTTCCCGCCCTTTCTCCTTCTTCCCCCCTTCCCGCCCTTTCTCCTTCTTCCCCCCTTCCCGCCCTTTCTCCTTCTTCCCCCCTTCCCGCCCTTTCTCCTTCTTCCCCCCTTCCCGCCCTTTCTCCTTCTTCCCCCCTTCCCGCCCTTTCTCCTTCTTCCCCCCTTCCCGCCCTTTCTCCTTCTTCCCCCCTTCCCGCCCTTTCTCCTTCTTCCCCCCTTCCCGCCCTTTCTCCTTCTTCCCCCCTTCCCGCCCTTTCTCCTTCTTCCCCCCTTCCCGCCCTTTCTCCTTCTTCCCCCCTTCCCGCCCTTTCTCCTTCTTCCCCCTTCCCGCCCTTTCTCCTCCTCCCCCCCCGCTTTCTCTTCCTCCCCCTTCCCATCCCCCAATTTCTCTTCCTCCCCCTTCCCAACCCTGTATTCTCTTCCACCCCCTTCCCACCCACCACTTTCTCCTCCTCTCCCGTCCCCCCACCCCCCCGATTTCACCCCACCCCTCCCACGCCCCCGTCTTCTCCTCCTCCTCCCACCCCCCACCTTCTCCTCTTCCCCCCCCCCACCCCTCCCCGCAGTCTCCTCTTCCTCCCCCCACCCCTCCCAGCCTTCTCCTCTTCCTCCCCCCCACCCTTCCCCTCCTTCTCCTCTTCCTCCCCCCCCCGACACCCCAGCTTTCTCCTCCTCCTAACCCCACCTGCCCGCTTTCTCCTCCTCCTAATCCCACCCCCTTCCGCTTTCTCCTCCTCCTCCTCTCCCCCAACCCCCCCAGTTTCTCCTCCTCCTCCCCCCACTTTCTCCTCCTCCTCCCCCACCCCCTTCCGCTTTCTCCTCCTCCTCCTCTCCCCCAACCCCCCCAGTTTCTCCTCCTCCTCCCCACACCCCCCTTCCGCTTTCTCCTCCTCCCCCCCTCAACCCCTCCCCACTTTCTCCTCCTCCTTCCGCCCCCGCTTTCTCCTCCTCCTCCCCCCCCAGCTTTCTCCTCCTCATCCCCCCCCACCGCTTTCTCCTCCTCATCCTCCCCCCCAGCTTTCTCCTCATCCTCCCCCCCCCCAGCTTTCTCCTCCTCCCCCCCCCCCAACTTTCTCCTCATCCTCCCCCCCCAGCTTTCTCTTCCTCATCCTCCCCCTCAGCTTTCTCCTCCTCATCCTCCTCCCCGCCCCACCCCCTCTCCGCTTTCTTCTCCTCCCCCTCCACCCCCTCCCCGGCGTTCCCCTCCTCCTCCCCCCTCCAGCTTTCTCCTCCCCCCTCCGGCTTTCTCCTCCTCCTCTTCCCCCACCCACCTCCTCCCCGCTTTCTCGTCCTCCTCCCCCCACTCCCCTCCCGCTTCCTCCTCTCCCTCCCCCACCCCTTCCTCCTCTCCCTCCCCCACCCCTTCCTCCTCTCCCTCCCCCACCCCTTCCTCCTCTCCCCTCCTCCTCTCCCCTCCTCCTCCTCTCCCTCCCCTCCTCCTCTCCCTCCCCCTCCTCCTCTCCCTCCCCCTCCTCCTCTCCCTCCCCCTCCTCCTCTCCCTCCCCCTCCTCCTCCCCTCTCCCTCCCCCCTCCTCCCCTCTTCCTCCCCCCTCCTTCCTCCCCTCCCCCTCCTCTCCCTCCCCCCCTTCCACCCTCCTCTCCCTCCCCCCATACGTCCTCCTCTCCCTCCACCCCTCCTCCTCCTCCCTCCCCCCTCCTCCCCTCCCTCCCCCCTCCTCCCACCTCCCCCTCCCTCCTCCCACCTCCTCCCCTCTCCCTGCCCCCCTCACCCTCTTCCTCCCCCTCTCCCTCCCCCTCACCCTCTTCCTCCCCCTCTCTCTCCCCCTCTCTCTCCCCCTCCGCTCTCCTTCCCCTCCTCTCCTCTCCCTCCCCCCACCTCCTCCCCTTCCCCCACCTCTTCCTCCTCTCCCTCTCTCCTCTCCCTCCCACTCCTCCTCCCCCTTCCCCCACCTCCTCCTCCTCTCCCTCCCCCTCCCCTCTCCCTCCCACTCCTCCTCCCCCTTCCCCCACCTCCTCCTCCTCTCCCTCCCCCTCTCCTCTGCCTCCCACTCCTCCTCCCCCTTCCCCCACCTCCTCCTCCTCTCCCTCCCCCTCTCCTCTGCCTCCCACTCCTCCTCCCCCTCCTCCTCCCACCTCTCCCTCCTCCTCCCACCTCTCCCTCCCACTCCTCCCCCTCTCCTTCCTTCCTCCCCCCTTCCACCTCCTTCCTCCCACATCCTCCACCCTCCTTCCTCCTCTACCTCCCCACCCCCTCCTTTCTCCTCTCCCGTCCCTCCCATTTCCCCTCCTCTCCCTCCTTCCTCCTCCCACCTCCTCCCTCCTCCTCTCCCCTCTCCTCCCTCCTCCTCCCCCCTCTCCTCCCTCCTCTCCCCTCCTCCTCTCTCCCCTCCCTCCTCTCCCCTCTCCCCCACCCCTCCTCCTCTCCCCTCACCTCCCTCCTCCCCCCCTCTCCTCCCTCCTCCCCCCCTCTCCTCCCTCCTCCCCCCTACCCCCTCTCCCCCCTCCTCTTCTCCCCCCTCCCATCTCCCCCTCTGCCCTCCTCTCACACTCACCTCCTCCCCCTCTCCTCCTCTCCCCTCTCTCCCCTCCGCCTCTCCTCCTCCTGCTCGCCCCCCTCCTCCTCCTCTCCCCCTCCTCCACCCCCCTCCCTCCTCCTCTCCCCTCACCTCCCTCCTCCTCTCCCCCCTCTCCTCCCTTCTCCTCTCCCCCCTCTCCCCCCTCCTCCTCCTCTCCCCCTCCTCCTCCTCTCCCCCTCCTCCTCCTCTCCCCCTCCTCCTCTCCCCCTCTCCTCCCTTCTCTCCCCCCTCTCCTCTCTCCTCCCTCCTCCTCTCCCCCCTCTTCCTCTCCCCCCTCCTCCTCTCCCCTCTCCTCCCTCCTCCTCACCCATCACTTCCTCCTCCTCTCCCCACCCTCCTCCGCTCCCATCTCCCCCTCCGCCCTCCTCTCCCCTCACCTCCCTCCTCTCCCCCTCTCCCCTCACCTCCCTCCTCTCCCCCTACCTCCCTCCTCTCCCCCTCTCTCATCTCCTCCCTCCTCTCCCCTACCCCCTCCCCTCTCCTCCCTCCTCTCCCCCTCTGCCCTCTCCCCCTCCCCTCTCCTCCTCTCCCCCTCCCCTTCTCCCCCTCCCCCCTCTTCTCCCCCCTCCCATCTCCACCTCCGCCCTCCTCTCCCACTCATCCCCTCCCCCCGCCCCCCTCTCTTCTCCCTCCTCTCCCCCTACCCCCCTCACCTCCCTCCTCTCCCCCTACCCCCTCACCTCCCTCCTCTCCCCCTACCCCGTCTCCCCCCTCTGCCCTCTCCCCCTCCCCTTCTCCCCCCTCCCCTTCTCCCCCCTCCTCTTCTCCCCCCTCACCCTCTCCCATCTCCACCTCCGCCCTCCTCTCCCACTCACCCCCTCCCAGCTCTCTTCTCCCCTCTCCCCCTCTCCTCCTCCTGCTCGCCCCCTCCTCCTCTCACCCCTCCCCCTCCTCCTATCACCCCTCCCCCTCCTCCCCCACCTCCCTCCTCCTCTCCCCTCACCTCCCTCCTCCTCCTCCCCCTCTCCTCCCTCCTCTCCCCCTACCCCCTCCACTCTCCTCCTCTCCCCATCCCCTCCCCCCACCTCTCTCCCTCCTCTTCTCCCCCCTCCTCTTCACCCACCTCCCCCTCTCCCATCTCCCCCTCCGCCTTCCTCTCCCACTCACCCTCACCCCCCTCCCCTCCCCCTCTCCTCCTCCTGCTCGCCCCCCTCCTCCTCTTCCCCCCTCCCCCTCCTCCTTTCCCCCTCCTCCACCCCATCCCTCCTCCACTCCCCTCACCTCCCTCCTCCTCCCTCCTCCGCTCCCCCTCTCCTCCTTCCTCCTCTCCCCTCTCCTCCCTCCTCTCCTGCCCCCTCCTCTCCCCTCGCCTCCCTCCTCCTCTCCCCTCTCCTCCTCTCCCCTCCTCTCCCCTCTCCTCTCCTCTCCCCTCCTCCTCCCCTCCCTCCTCCTCACCCGTCCCCTCCCTCCTCCTCACCCCCTCCCTCCCTCCTCTCCCCCTCTCTCCTCTCCTCCCTCCTCTCCCCCTACCCCCTCTCGCCCTCGCCCCTCACCTCCCTCCTCTCCCCTCACCTCCCTCTCCCCTCACCTCCCTCTCCCCTCACCTCCCTCCTCTCCCCCTACCCCCTCTCCCCTCCTCCTCTCCCCCTCCCCTCCCCCCACCTCTCTCCCTCCTCTTCTCCCCCCTCCTCTTCACCCCCCTCCCCCTCTCCCATCTCCCCCTCCGCCCTCCTCTCCCACTCACCCTCTCCCCCCTCCCCTCCCACTCCTCCTGCTCGCTCCCCTCCTCCTCTCCACCCTCCCCCTCCTCCTTTCCCCCTCCTCCACCCCATCCCTCCTCCACTCCCCTCACCTCCCTCCTCCTCCCCCCTCACCTCCCCTCTCCCCTGTCCTCCCTCCTCTCCTGCCCCTCCTCTCCCCTCGCCTCCCTCATCTCCCCTCTCCTCCCTCCTCCTCCTCTCTCCACTCCTCCTCCTCCTCTCTCCCCTCTCCTCCCCCCTCTCCTCCCTCCTCCTCCTCTCTCCACTCCTCCTCCTCCTCTCTTCCCTCTCCTCCCTCCTCCTCACCCATCCCCTCCCTCCCCCTCTCCCCCTCTGCCCCTCTGCCCTCTCCTCCTCACCCATCCCCCTCCCTCCTCCTCACCCATCCCCTCCCTCCTCCTCACCCATCCCCTCCCTCCTCCTCACCCATCTCCCCCTCCGTCCCCCTCTGCCCTCACCTCCCTCCTCTCCCCCTCTCTCCTCACCTCCCTCCTCTCCCCCTACCCCTCTCCCCCCTCCCCCTCCCCTCTGCTCCTCTCCCCCTCCTCCACCCCGTCCCTCCTCCTCTCCCCTCACCTCCCTCCTCCCACCCTCTCCTCCCTCCTCTCCCCCTACCCCCTCTCCCCCCTCCCCTTCTCCCCCCCTCCCCCATCTCCCCTCTCCGCCTCTCCTCCTCCTGCTCGCCCCCCCCTCCTCTCCCCCCTCCCCCTCCTCCTCCTCCTCTCCCCCTCCTCCACCTCCCTCCCTCCTCCTCTCCTCCTCTCCCCCTCTCCCCTCTCCTCCTCTCCCCTCTCCTCCTCTCCCCCTCTCCTCCTCTCACCTCTCCGCCTCTCACCTCCCCCGAACCCCTCTGCCCTGTCCCCCTCCCCTCTCCCCCTCCTCTTCTCCCCCCTCGCCCCTCCCATCTCCCCCTCCGCCCTCCTCTCACACTCACCCCCTCCCCCTCTCCTCCTCTCCCCTCTCGCCTCTCCTCCTCCTGCTCGCCCCCCTCCTCCTCTCCCCCCTCCTCCTCTCCCCCCTCCTCTCCCCCCTCCTCTCCCCCCTCCTCCTCTCCCCCCTCCTCCTCTCCCCCCTCCTCCTCTCCCCCCTCCTCCTCTCCCCCCTCCTCCTCTCCCCCCTCCTCCTCTCCCCCCTCTCCTTCTCCTCCCTCCTCCTCTCCCCTCTCCTCCCTCCTCTTCTCCCCTCTCCTTCCTCCTCTCCCCCTACCCCCTCTCCCCCCTCTGCCCTCTCCCCCTCTTCTCCCCCCTCCTCCTCTCCCCTCCCCCCTCCTCTCCCCCTCTCTCCCCTCCTCCTCTCTCCCTCCTCCTCTCCTCCTCTCTCCTCTCCCCCTCTCTCCTCTCCCCCCTCTTCCTCTCTCCCTCCTCCTCTCCTCCTCTCTCCTCTCCCCTCTCCTCCTCTCCTCCTCTCTCCTCTCCTCCTCTCCCCTCTCCTCCTCTCCCCTCCTCCCTCCTCCTCTATTCCCTCCTCCCTCCTCTCCTCCTCATCCATCCCCTCCCTCCTCCTCACCCATCCCCTCCCTCCTCCTCTCCCCACCCTCCTCCGCTCCCATCTCCCCCTCCGTCCTCCTCTCCCCTCACCTCCCTCCTCTCCCCCTCTCCCCTCACCTCCCTCCTCTCCCCCTCTCCCCCTCTCCCCTCACCTCCCTCCTCTCCCCCTCTCCCCCCTCTGCCCTCTCGCCCCTCCCCTCTCCTCCTCTCCCCCCGCCTCCTCCTCTCTCCCTCCTCCACCCCGTCCCTCCTCCTCTCCCCTCACCTCCCTCCTCTCCCCCTACCCCCCTCTCCCCCCTCTGCCCTCTCCCCCCTCTGCCCTCTCCCCCCCTCTGCCCTCTCCCCCCTCTGCCCTCTCCCCCCTCTGCCCTCTCCCCCCTCTGCCCTCTCCCCCCTCCGCCCTCCCCCTTCCCATCTCCCCCTCCGCCCTCCTCTCACACTCACCCCCTCCCCCCTCTCCTCCTCTCCCTTCTCCCCTCTCCTCCTCACCTCTCCCCTCTCCTCCCTCCTCTCCCCCTCCTCTTCTCCCCTCCCCTCCCTCCTCCTCTCCCCCCTCCTCCCTCCTCCTCTCCCCTCTCCTCCTCTCCCCTCGCCTCCCTCCTCCTCTCCTCCCTCCTCTCCCTTCTCCTCCCTCCTCATCTCCCCTCTCCATTCCCTCCTCCTCTCCCCTCTCCTCCCTCCTCTCCTCCTCTCCCCTCTCCTCCCTCCTCTCCTCCTCACCCATCCCCTCCCTCCTCCTCACCCATCCCCTCCCTCCTCCTCACCCATCCCCTCCCTCCTCCTCACCCATCCCCTCCCTCCTCCTCACCCATCCCCTCCCTCCTCCTCACCCATCCCCTCCCTCCTCCTCACCCATCCCCTCCCTCCTCCTCACCCATCCCCTCCTCCGCTCCCATCTCCCCCTCCGTCCTCCTCTCCCCTCACCTCCCTCCTCTCCCCCTCTCCCCTCACCTCCCTCCTCTCCCCTCACCTCCCTCCTCTCCCCTCACCTCCCTCCTCTCCCCTCACCTCCCTCCTCTCCCCCCTCTCCCCTCACCTCCCTCCTCTCCCCCTCTCCCCTCACCTCCCTCCTCTCCCCCTCTCCCCTCACCTCCCTCCTCTCCCCCTCTCCCCTCACCTCCCTCATCTCCCCCTACCCCTCTCCCCCCTCTGCCCTCTCGCCCCTCCCCTCTCCTCCTCTCCCCCGCCTCCTCCTCTCTCCCTCCTCCACCCCGTCCCTCCTCCTCTCCCCTCACCTCCCTCCTCTCCCCCTACCCCCTCTCCCCCCTCTGCCCTCTCCCCCCTCTGCCCTCTCCCCCCTCTGCCCTCTCCCCCCTCTGCCCTCTCCCCCCTCCGCCCTCCCCCTTCCCATCTCCCCCTCCGCCCTCCTCTCACACTCACCCCCTCCCCCCTCTCCTCCTCTCCCTTCTCCCCTCTCCTCCTCACCTCTCCCCTCTCCTCCCTCCTCTCCCCCCTCCTCTTCTCCCCTCCCCTCCCTCCTCCTCTCCCCCCTCCTCCCTCCTCCTCTCCCCCCTCTCCTCCTCTCCCCCCTCTCCTCCCTCCTCCTCTCCCCTCTCCTCCCTCCTCCTCTCCCCTCTCCTCCCTCCTCCTCTCCCCTCTCCCCTCTCCTCCCTCCTCCTCTCCCCTCTCCTCCTCTCCCCTCGCCTCCCTCCTCCTCTCCCCTCGCCTCCCTCCTCCTCTCCTCCCTCCTCTCCCTTCTCCTCCCTCCTCATCTCCCCTCTCCTCCCTCCTCCATTCCCTCCTCCTCTCCCCCTCTCCTCCCTCCTCTCCTCCTCACCCATCCCCTCCCTCCTCCTCACCCATCCCCTCCCTCCTCCTCACCCATCCCCTCCCTCCTCCTCACCCATCCCCTCCCTCCTCCTCACCCATCCCCTCCCTCCTCCTCACCCATCCCCTCCCTCCTCCTCACCCATCCCCTCCCTCCTCCTCACCCATCCCCTCCCTCCTCCTCACCCATCCCCTCCTCCGCTCCCATCTCCCCCTCCGTCCTCCTCTCCCCTCACCTCCCTCCTCTCCCCTCACCTCCCTCCTCTCCCCTCACCTCCCTCCTCTCCCCCTCTCCCCTCACCTCCCTCCTCTCCCCCTCTCCCCTCACCTCCCTCCTCTCCCCCTCTCCCCTCACCTCCCTCCTCTCCCCCTCTCCCCTCACCTCCCTCCTCTCCCCCTCTCCCCTCACCTCCCTCCTCTCCCCCTCTCCCCTCACCTCCCTCATCTCCCCCTACCCCTCTCCCCCCTCTGCCCTCTCGCCCCTCCCCTCTCCTCCTCTCCCCCGCCTCCTCCTCTCTCCCTCCTCCACCCCGTCCCTCCTCCTCTCCCCTCACCTCCCTCCTCTCCCCCTACCCCCCTCTCCCCCCTCTGCCCTCTCCCCCCTCCCCCTTCCCATCTCCCCCTCCGCCCTCCTCTCACACTCACCCCCTCCCCCCTCTCCTCCTCTCCCCTCTCCCCCTCCGCCTCTCCTCCTCCTGCTCGCCCCCCTCCTCCTCTCCCCCCTCCCCCTCCTCCTCCTCCTCTCCCCCTCCTCCAACCCCTCCCTCCTCTCCCTCACCTCCTCTCCTCCCTCCTCTCCCTCACCTCCTCTCCTCCCTCCTCTCCCCTCTCACACTCACCCCCTCCCCCCTATCCTCCTCTCCCCTCCTCCTCCTGCTCGCCCCCTCCTCCTCTCCCCGTCCTCCCCCCTCCTCCACCCCCTCCTCCTCTCCCCGTCCTCCCCCCCTCCTCCACCCCCTCCCTCCTCCTCCACCCCCTCCTCCTCCACCCCCCTCCCTCCTCCTCCCCCACCCCCTCCTCCTCCCCCTCTCCCCCCTCCCTCCTCCTCCACCCCCTCCCTCCTCCCCCTCTCCCCCCTCCCCCTCTCCCCCTCCCCCTCTCCCCCTCCTCCTCCCCCTCTCCCCCCTCCCCCTCCTCCTCTCTCCCCACCCCCTCTCCTCCCTCCTCCTCCTCTCTCCCCACCCCCTCTCCTCCCTCCTCCTCCTCTCTCCCTCCTCTTCTCCCCCTCCTCCTCTCTCCCTCTCTCCCTCCTCCCCCTACCCCCTCACCTCCCTCCTCTCCCCCTAACCTCCCTCCTCCCCCTACCCCCTCACCTCCCTCCTCTCCCCCTAACCCCTCTCCCACCTCTGCCCTCTCCCCTCCCCCCTCCCCCTCCTCTCCCCTCCTCACCTCCCTCCTCTCCCCCTAACCCCTCTCCCACCTCTGCCCTCTCCCCCTCCTCTCTCCTCCTCCTCCTCTCCCCCCTCCTCTCTCCTCTCCTCCCCTCTCCCCCTCTCTCCCTCCTCCTCCCCTCTCCCCCTCTCTCCCTCCTCCTCCCCTCTCTCCCCCCTCTCCCTCCTCTCCCCCCTCTCCCCTCCTCTCCCCTCTCTCCTCCTCCTCTCCCCTCCTCCTCTCTCCCCTCCCTCCCCTCCCCCTCCCCCTCCTCCTCTCTCCCCTCCCCTCCCCCTCCTCCTCTCTCCCCTCCCCTCCTCCTCTCTCCCCTCCCCTCCTCCTCTCTCCCCCTCCTCCTCTCCCCCTCCTCTCCCCTCCTCTTCTCTCACCCCTCCCCTCCCCCCTCTCCCCCTCCTCTCCCTCTCCTCTCCCCCTCCTCTCCCCCTCCTCTCCCTCTGTCCCCCCCTCCTCCTCCTCCTCCTCCTCTCTCTCCCTCCCTCCCTCCTTCTTTCTCTTTCCCCCCTCTCCCACGCCGACCCCGGGTTCTCTCACTTACCTCCGGCCAACGAGCCGCGTATAGAGACCCTCACCAACCAGCAACGCGCTGACGTCTGAGGGAAGCTAACGCGTGGGTGTTTGTGTCACTGCGCATGCGTGCGTTCGCCATCTTCACCGGCTTTTTCTTTACTCCTCGGGAACACGTTCGCAGAGAAAGAGAGAAACCAGCCTGGATTTATACATCAATCAGGCAGAAAATAAAACCGGCAAAGAGTTGGCAAAGGCAGTTCGTTGCTAATTTCACTGTTACAGCGACAGGCCAGGTAAAAAAGCGATTGGAGGAGGGTGTTCGGTGCGTGAGGAATTCCATGTGACACGGGGTCTGGGTAAGAGTTTGAGAGAGAGAGACAGACAGCGAGTAGGAACGTGGACATCAGGCAGGCTTCGGGCCCATTGCCCCACGTAGGCCGCAGCGGAGTCCAGTTAAAAACACCTTGGATAATGTTAGGGGTATGAGTGGGCATTTCTGTACAAGGCTGTGATCTTAATGTTAAGACGGGAGGAGCTGGTCAGCAGTTGGCACTTCGGTTAAAACTACTGGTTTTCAGCCCCAGTATTTAAGATCAGCATTAAGTATAACTTTTTGAATCGTGTTTCTCTATTTTAGAGTGTTGGAAGTGCTCAGGTTTGAAACATACATATCATATGAATGTTTGAGTGGGGTAAACTAATCCTACTTTACAAAATCCCAACCGTTTAATTGATGGAATGGGTAGTGGCTTCGTCATTCAGCTTTTCACTTGTTAACATGTCAAAAATCTAGTTGAACTATAACACTTCTGTTGATGGTCTTTCGAACTTGCTAACACTGGGGTTTTTTTAGCTTTAATAAATCCACCAAGCTGCACAGTTTCTGTTAATATTTTTTGTACTAAAGTGCAGTAGAGAATGTAAATATTTAAATATATAAAATTGCTTACTCATATCATGTTGAATTGTGTCTATTTTGTTGAAGTTAATTTTGTTTAAAGAAAAGGAGTGATTGCAAACCCATCAATTTTAGTGAGAAGTCACCTCTTTCCTAAGGAAACAGTAGTTGCTGGCACAAATTAATTTGATAGGTTTGTTACTCTACCTTCTTGAGTCTAGTATTTGATTCTATTGCATTCATTTGTGAAATGATTGTTGTACAGTACTTGTTAAATATTCCCCTTCAGCTTTTATGTATTTTTTTGTCTTTAATTCGTTCATGAGATGAGAGCATCATTGGCTAGGCCAGCTTTTGTTGCGCATCCCGTAATTTCCCTTGAGAAGGTGGGGGTGAGCTGTCTTTTTAAACCTTTGCAATTTGTGTGATGTAAGTACACATACAATGTTGTTAGGAGGGGAATTCCAGGATTTTGACACAGCAACAGTGAAGGAATAGCAATATAGTTCCAATTCAGGACGGTGTGTGACTTCGAGGGAAATTTGCAGGTGGTGGTGTTCCCATGCACCTGCTGCCCTGATTCTTCTCTGTGCTAGAGGTCATAGGTTTGAAAGGTGCTTTCAAAGGAGCCTTGGTGAGTTGCTGCAGCGCATCTTGTATGTAGTAACACTGCTGCCACTTGTGTTGGTGGTGGAGGGAATGAATATTAATGGAGTGCTGATCAAGGGGGCTATTTTATCTTGGATGGTGTCAAGGGTCTTGAATATTATTGAAGCTGCACTCATCCAGGTATGTGGAGAAGTATTCCATCACATTTCTGACTTGTGCCTCGTAGATGGTAGACGGGTTTTGGGGAGTCAAGGGGTGCCTCACTTGCTGCAGACTTCGCACTTCTGACCTGCTCTTGTGACCATGGTATTTATATGGCTAGTCCAGTTAAATTTCTGCTCAGTGGTAAATTGAATGTCCTGGGGAGACGGTTAGATTCTCTCTTGTTGGAGGTGGCTGTTGCCTAACACTTGTGTGGCATGAATATTATTTGCCACTAAACAGCACAAGCCTGAATGTTGTTCAGGTCCTGCTGCATTTGGCAGAGACTGCTTCAGTATTTGAGGTATCGCAAATGCTACTGAAGACGGTGCAATCGTTAGTGAACTTTCTGACATTTATGATGGAGATGCATTCATTGAAGCAGCTGAGGATGGCTGGGTCTAGGACACTACCCTGAGGAGCTCCTGCAATGATGTCCTGGGACTGTGATGGTTGACCTCCAACAACTACAGCCATCTTTCTTTGTGTGAGGTATGACTCCAAGCAGTGGAGAGTTTTACTTCTGATACCCATTGACTTCAATTTTGCTAGGGCTCCTTGATGCCCCACTTAGTCAAATGCTGCCTTAATGTCAAGGGCAGGCACCCTCATCTCACCTCTTTAATTCAACTCTTTTGTCTATGTTCGGAACAAGGCTGTAATGAGGTCTGCTGAATAGCCCTGCCGGAACTCAAATTGAGTATCGGTGAGCAGGTTATTGCTGAGTAAGTACTTGATAGTACTGTTGATGACCCCTTTCATCACTTTTCTGATGATTGAGTGTAGACTGATGGGCAGTAATTGACCAGATTGGATGTGGTACTTTTTGTGGACAGAACATACCTGGAAAATTTTCCACATTGTCAGGTAGATGCTAGTGTTGTAGTTGTACTGAAACAGCTTGTCTAGGGGTGCAGCTAGTTCTGGAGCATAAGTCTTCAGTACTGCAGCTGGGATGTTATGAGGGCCTATAACCTTTCCTCTATCTAATGTTTTTAGCCATTTCTTGATACCATGTGAAGTGAATCGAAATGACTGAAGGGCTGGCACATGTAATGCCTCAGGAGGAGGCCAGGTGGATCATCCAGTCAACACGTCTAGCTAGAGATGGTTGCAAATACTTCAGCCTTGTCTTTTGCATGTGTTGGACTTCCCCATTGTTGAGGGTGGAGATGTTTGTGGAGCCTCCTCTTCTGATTAGTTGTTTAATTGTCTATCTCTTATTCATGATTGGATCTGATCATATCCATTGGTTATGGGATTGCTTATCACAGTCACTTGCTGCTTCATGAATGTAGCCCTTTGTAGCTTTGCCATGTTTGCACTTCATCTTTAGGTATGCTTGATGCTGTCTTTTGGCATGCTGCCCTGCACTGCTCATTGAACAAGGGTTGATCCTTTTGCTTAATGGTATTGGTAGAATGTCGGCCATGAGATTACAAATTGTGGTTGAATGCAATTCCGCTGCTGCTAATGGCCCACAGAACCTCATGGATTTCCAGTTTTGAACTGTTACAGCTGTTCTGAATCCATCCTCTTTAGCACAGTGGTAGTGGCACACAGCACAATGAATGGTATCCTTGGTGTGAATACAGGACTTCATCTCAGCAAGAACTGTGTGGTGGTCTCTTCTATCAATACTGTCATGGACAAATGCATCTGACAGGTAGATTGGTGAGGGCAAAGTCAATTGAAGTTTTTTTCCCCTCTTCTTGTTGCTTTCCCCACCTGTCACAGGCCCAGTCTGCAGATTCTCCCATCAGGACTCAGCCAGCTTGGGCACACTTGATGCGAATTCTACTGTAGTTGGAGGTCTTCATTTTCGCTACTCAGAGTTTCTTCTAAGTGGTGTTCAGTATGGAGGAACACTGACACATGAGCTGAGGGAGGGCAGTCGGTGGTAATCTGCAGAAGGTTTCCTTGTCCATGTTTGACCTGGTTCCATGAGACTTCATGGGGGTCCAGGCTCAATGTTGGACTCTTGTGACCACCCCTTCCCAGATGTGTACCACCATTTCTGGAGGGTCCGTCCTGCTGGTGGAAGAGAACATACCAAGAGATGGAGGAGCCTGGGACATTGGCTGTAAAGTATGATTCTGAGTATGACTGTCAGGCTGTTGCTTGAGTAGTCTGTGGTTCAGCTTTCCCAGTTTTGGAACTGGTTCCAGATATCATTGAGAAGGGCTTTGCAGGGTCCACTGGACAGTGTGTGTCTTTGACTGAGGCAATGGAAACGACAATCCTGGGTGGTCCATTCTGTTTTATCTATTCAACTTTTCTTTAGTAGTTTGATACAACTGAACGGTTTGCTGGGCCATTTCTGAGGGCAATTAAGACTCAAAAACATTGCAATAGGTTTGCCATCACATATAGGCTAGACCAGGTAAGGATGGCAGATTTCCTTCCTTGAAGGGCATTGGTAAACTAGATGGGTTTTGAGACAGTTTGATAGTTTCATGATCGTGGTGACAGATGCAGATTTTTTATTCCAGATTTATGAATTAATTGAATTTAACTTCCGCCAGCTGCTATGGTGGGGATGAACTCATGTCTCTGGAACATTAGTCGGTGCCTCTGAATTCTTGGTCCAGTAACTTCACCACTATGCTACCATTCCCTTTTGTTACTTGCTGTTGTTTTTAAAAGCAGTTATTTCTTTATACACTATTTACATTGAATAACTCAGCTAATTTATTTATACACAAAACAATTCATCAGATCTCATTTATGAAAGTACAGATGACCTCACATTGTGTTGGGGAAATTTCAATTGCAAAAATTTGCTATGGTGTCTCTAACGGATAAAAATATTTTAGCATATCCCTTTAATAACTTTAATGTATCTGGATGTGCTTGCTGCCTTGGCTGTTACAGACTTTACATAGAATTACGTAGAATATACAGCATGGAAACAGACCATACAGCCCTACCTGTCCATGCAGGTGTTAATACTTCACTCAAGCCTCCTCTCATCTTTTCTCATCTAAATCTAATGTTGTAATCCTCTTTTCCTTTTTTCCTCATATGCTTGTCTAGTTTCCCCTTAAATGCATCAGTATTTTTCACTTTAACCACTCCTTGTGTTTGCGAGTTCCACATCATTATAATCTTTAGGTAAAGAAGTTTGTTCTGAATTCCCAACTGAATTTCTTGGTGATTACCTTTCTTATATGATAGCATCTCGTTATGCTCTTCCCCACAAGAGGAAACATTCTCTGTATCCACTTTATCAAAACCTTTCATAATTCTAAAGAGCTATATTAGTTCTTCCCACAGCTGCCTTTGTTCAGGAGAAAAGAGTCCCCAGTCTGTCAATCCTTTGCTGATATGTATACTCACTCATTTCTGGTATAGTTTTTGTATATCTTCTCTGCGTGCTCTCCAGCGCTTCTAAATCCTATTATAATATTCAAGCAATAGGTGATCTTCCTATTCTTCCTACCAAAATGTAGTACTTCATTTTTCTATGTTGAACTTTGTTTGCCAATTATTTGCAAGCTTAGTGTCCTCCTGTAACTTGTTCCAGTCTTCCTCAGTATTATCTATTCCACCCCCCCCCAAAAAAAATTTGGTGTCACTCACAAGTTTAGAAATTGTGTTTTTAAATTCAAAAATCCAAATCGTTAATGACTGGTGAACAGCTTAATGTGTTCATGTACCTGCTTTTAATAATTTAAAATCGTAACATTGCAATTGATATGTTGTACATGACTCCGCCATGACACTATTGAATTTGAATGTTTGCAGTTGACAAATGTATCACTTGAACAGATTAAGTATGGATACAAACAAAAAACTGCAGATGCTGGAAATCCAAAACAAAAACAGAATTACCTGGAAAAACTCAGCAGGTCTGGCAGCATTATGAGGACTCGAAACGTCAACTCTTTTCTTCTCTGCCGATGCTGCCAGACCTGCTGAGTTTTTCCAGGTAATTCAGATTAAGTATGGAGTTGTACAGTGAACTTTTATCACACTACAAAATATTGCAATTTTTAAAAATGCATTTGCATAGACCTAGATTAACACTGAAAGATAGTAAATTAACCCAATTGGCATGCAAGATGGTAAGATTTGTATTAAATATTGAACCTATTTTTTTTAAACTTCAAAATTAGCATATTCCATTTGCTTTTGTTAAATCAGAAAATGCCTCTTGTGGCTTCAGTTGCTTCCCAAATTATTGATTTTCTGCATCTTCAAATTATTCGTTATTTTTGAAATTTTTAGTTACTAACAATGTACACCAGTATAATCTGTCTTGTAATTATGTGGTGATTCTGATTAACATTTTTTTTTTGTAGACTCTGTGCTCCGTGTCTGGCATGATACAAAGCATTTTTTGCCAAAATATAAGCTCTCTGAGGCAATATGGCAGATAAGCTAACAAGAATTGCCATTGTCAGCCATGATAAGTGCAAGCCCAAGAAATGCCGTCAGGAGTGCAAGAAGAGCTGTCCAGTGGTTCGAATGGGTAAGTAGTTTTGTTTTTAATTTCATTGCTGTACATGGATTGTAAGAAAAATAAACTTATACATGATGACTTTATTTATTCGTTCATGTGGGTGTCGCTGGCTAGGCTAGAATTTATTGCCCATGTCAAAGAGCATTAAGAGTCAACCACATTGCTGTGGGTCTGGAGTCACATGTAGGACAGCAGATTTCCTGCCCTAAAGGACATTAGTGAACAGGTGGGGTTTTACAACAATCAATGGTTTTGTGGCCGTCATCAGACTTCTAATTCCAGATTTTTATTGAATTCAATTTTCACCATCTGCCATGGTGAGATTCAAACCCAAGTCCCCAGAGCATTATCCTGGGTCTCTAGAATACTAGCCAATGACAATACCACTTTGCTACTCCTCTCCACGAGGCAAGCTATGTTTAGTAAACCTGTGGTATTTATTGGCATGCTAACACCCTATACCTGGTTATAGGTGAAGAGATCAATTTGTTGCTTAGTATTCTATCCCATGAAAGTTTTTTGTTCAGTGCATTCATAATGTGTTAAGAAAAATCTCCTTGCAATTTTTTAACAATGATTGGTGAGTACAAAAATCTCCACAAATCAGTGCAATATAAAAATATAAAGGGAGGTGGTGGAGTAATGATATTGTCACTGGACCAGTACTCCAGATCCCCAGGGTAATGCTCTGTGTTCGAATCCTACCAAAACAGATGGTGAAATTTGAATTCAATAAAAAGTATAGAATTAAAAGTCTAATGATGACCATGAAACCATTGTTGATTGTCATAAAAACCTATCTGGCTTTAGGGAAGGAAATCTGCCATCCTCAGCAGACCTGGCCTACATGTGACCCACAGCAATGTGGTTGACTCTTTAAAAATGCCCTCAGTTCTCAAGGGCGATTAGGGATGAGCAATAAATACTGGCCCAGCCAGTGACGACCACATCCCAAGAACAAATAAAAATAAGCACGTGTTTTACTTCCAGCAAGAACAACTTGTATTTGTATAGCACTTTCCATATAATAAAACATCCCAATATGCTTCACAAGACGGTTATAGAACAAAGTTTGATACCTAGCCACATAAAGCAATATTGAGCAGAGAAAGTTAGGTACTAAAGTACGTATTAAAGGAGGAGAGAGAGGTGGAGAGGCAGTTTAGGGAAAGAATTCTGGAGCTTGGGCCTTGGCAGCTGACAGAACGGCCAACAATGGTGGACTTATTAAAATCGGTGGATGCTTAAGAGGCGAAAATTAGAGGCTGTGAAGATATTTTGGACGGTTAGTGGGTTCAAGGAGATTACAGAATGAGGGAGAGGTGAGGCCATGGATGGATTTGATAACAAGGATGATAATTTTAAAATCGAGGCATTGATTTACAGGAGCCAGTGCAGGTTAGTGAACACAGGAGGGTGGGTGAATGGAACTTGGTGCAATTTAGAACATAGACAGCAAAGTTTTGGATCACCTCAAGCTTATGATTTCAAGACTGTAAATGGCTAACTATCCTGATAACGTCCATTTGGGGTGTTATAAGCAGTTAATTCAGGTCTTTATCACAGCCTCTTGATTTATTTACTGGGAAGTACGGAACAGCAGGCCAAGTTAACTTGTCCTTCAATTTTCTCTCTGTACTGAGATTTCACAGTAAAAGTCATTGTTACAGCAAAATATTTTCCTGATGTGATGCCTATGGTAAAGCTAAATAGCCAAGCAGCAAGCTTTGAAAATATGTGGTTTTCAATTTTTTGAGACTTGCTTCTGCTGGGTGTTGTATTGTATTAACCTAACCTATATATTCTTGTGTAAACAAAATAAGATGTTTTAAGTACCACTGGAGAAGCATTTGTTCGAAGATAAGTGAGTGTGTCCCCTGTTCAAAAGTTCCAATGGATTGCTTTGAATATTCGTGATAGCTACCATTACATTAACTTGACTATCAAATATTGAACACTGTGTTGTGTGCATTTCGTATCTACAAACCCTTCCTATTAACGCTATCTGGCCTGCTCTCATCTGCTAAAATTTCACATTATTCCAGGATTGATTCCGGCATGCCAAGATAACCCCTGACTTTTTTTCTCTACTGCAGTGGTTTCTTAAACCACTCTCCCCTGTCTCCTCCACCTCAGCTCCAACAAGAAGTGTAAGGAACTCATTGGCATCTTTGTCACCAGTATCAAGACAGTCCAATCAGCAGCTTCTGCTGCGCCCCCTCTTTCCCAGTAGCCTTGGCCAAAACTCCTTTCATGCTCCTGCTCTCCCCACCCTAGCCCTGGAGTCACATCTTTCTCTACTTTCCCCTCCTAACTCCCCTCACGCCCCCTCTGAGCTCATCTTGTTCAAGACCCACCTCCTGTTCCCATGATCCTATTTCCACTGACCACCCAATTTCACCTCCTGGCTCCCATGTTAGCTGATACTGTTCTCTTTCTTCACGTGTTGTCTCTCTCTCTCTCTCTCTCCCTGAAACCTGCTGTTGTCAACTGCAAATACATTCTCCTTGTTCCCGAAACTCCACGTTTGAATCCTGCTATCAGGTTTTCACTCCTGTCACAGTACCAAAACAGTTCTTATCAAAGCCACAAATGATATCCTGTATGACTGTGATAAAAGTAAACTTCTCCTCATCCTTCTCAACTTTCTGCAGCCTTTGACACAGTTGTCCACACCATCCTCCTCCAGCATCTTTCCATTGTCGTCCAGCTGGGTCAGATACTCTTACCTGGTTCCATCAGTGATCAACATCGGCATTTCCATCAGAAATCTGGACATAACATTTAACAACATCCCAAAGCACTTCACAGGGGCATTATAAAACAAAGTATGAGACCAGGCCACTTGAGAATTAGATCAGATGACCAAAAGCTTGGTCAAAGGGGGAGGTTCACTGATTTAATCACACCCAGAGAATCACTTGCAATGGCTTCTTTTCCTGATCCCATACCGTTACCCCAAGGATCTATCCAGGCCTCTTCCTATTTCTCATCCCCATGCTGCCCTTTGGCAACATTGTCCGAAAGCACAGTGTTAGTTTTCTTATATACACTGACGACACCCAGCTTTATCTCACTGCTACCTTGCTCAACTCCTCCGCATTACTAAATGTTCAGATTGCTTATCCAACATCTAGCACTGGATGAGCAGAAATTTCCTCCAATTAAATATTAGGAGTGAAGCCATTGTTTTTGGTTGCTGCTCCAAACTCCGTCCCTCTCCCCAATAGTCTGAGATTAAGCCCATCTGTTCACAAACTTGGTGTCACATTTGATCCCAAGATGACCTTCCAATTTATTTGTGCTATCACTGAGGCCACCTATTTCCACTTTTGTAAAATGCCTGATTTCATCCTGTCTTGGCTTATCTGCTGCCAAAACCCTCATTATTACATTTGTTACCTCTAGACTTGGCTATTCCAATGCACTCCTGGCTGGTCTCCCATACTTGTACCTTTGTAGACTTGAGGTCATCCAAAACTCTGCCCATATCTTAACTTGCAGCAAGTCCCATTCCTCTTTCAACCCTGTGCTGGCTGACCTACATTGGCTATCAGTCAAGCAATATCCCGGTTATAAAATTCTCATCCTTATTTAATGGCCTCTCTCTTCCCTATCTTAATCTCATTCATCCCCACAACCCTCCATGGTTGCTCTACTAATTCTGGCCACCTTTGCATCCCCAATTTTAATTGCTGCACTGTTGGCGGCCATGCCTTCAGTTGCCTCGGCCCCAAACTCTGGATTACCCTCCCTACGTTTCTCTGCTTCTCTATCTTGCCTTTCTCCTTTAAGACACTGTTTAGAACCTCCCACTTTGACCAAGCTTTTGGTCATCTGACCTAATTCTCCTCATGTGGCTTGGTCTCATACTTCTTTTATAATGCCCCTGTGAAGTGCTTTGGGATATTTCACTATGTTGTTAAATGTTATGTCTGGATTTCTGATGAAAATGCCAATGTTGAAATTTTAACACTTAACTGTTTAAGTCGTTGCATGACAGGTATGTTGTGCTTTTAACATAAAATATTCCCAAAGCTTTTTAGGGGTTTAAACAAATAAAGGAGTAATGCTGCAATAGAAATTTGACTTCTAATGAGAACACTGATCTATAACAATTAATTACTAGGTGGTGTTATTATCTTTTCCATACAGTTAATTCAATTTTTGAAAATTTCCATTGTCAGAATATGATCTTAAAGTAAATTCCAAAAATCACGCATTTCACAGCATCATGATTAAATGTTTCTATTGAAGTTGTTTGACTATTTTAAAGCATTAATTAAAGATTTTACTTAGAAACCTCAAGTTTTGTATGTGAAAGACATTGTAACTTTCATATTCTAGTTGTAACTTTCATATTCTATAAACTCCAAAAGTATATTAAGTTTGGACATTGTGTCTTTCCTTGTCATAATGTGAATTTTGAACCAAACAAATCTAAGATCTCAAGTCCTGAATGACCCAAAACTTTTGACAGTTCAATTTTGGTCAAATCAAAACCATTCTCTTCAGGTCCACTAGCCCCACAGTGCTCTTTGGTTAGGAGATGCGGTACAACTGTATTTTGCTCAACTAAAGAACAGAAGTGCGGCATTCAGGTCATCAAGCTTGTGGCATCATTCCAATAGATCATGGCATATTTGTACTTCAACTCGATCTACCTGCCTTAGTACCATATCCCTTGATACTTACCTCACAAAAATCTATTGGGCTCAGTCTTGAAAGCTCCAATTGTCTCAGCATCCACAGCCTTTTAGGGCAGAGAATTAAGTGAAAAAGTGCTTCCTGATTTTCTTCCTAAATGGCCGAGCTCTAATTTTAAAATCCCATGCCCCCATGTTCTTGATCCCCAACAGAGTGAACAGCTTTTCTTTATCCATCCTATTGAATCCTTTTAATATTTTGAACACTTAGACCATATCATCCCCATAATATTCTATACTGAAGGGAAAAATAGACAAGTTGATGTAACCTGCCCTCATTGAATCATCTGGTGAATCTATGTGGCATCCTCTCCAAAGACGTTGTTTTATATATATTCTCTCGTGGAATATGGGCATTGCTGGCAAGCCCAGCATTTGTGGCCTGTTCCTGCCCTTGAGAGCAGTTTCTGTCAATCACATTTCTGTGGTTCTGAAGTCACATGTTAGCCAGACCAGATAAGGACTGCAGATTTCCTTTCCTGAAAGGATATTAGTGAACCATATGGGTTTAACAGCAATTGATGATAGTGTTACGGTTACATTTACTGAGACTAGCTTTACAGATTATTTTTTAATCAATTGAATTTAAATTCCACCAGCTGCCTTGGTGGGATTTGAACCCGTGTTCCTAGAGCATTAGCCTGGGCCTCTGGATTACAAGTCCAGTGACATTAACATGATGTCACTGTCTCCCCTTGTCCTTACTAAGATATGATGCCCAGAACTGAACACCTTATTCCACCTGGGGTCTGACCAAGGCTCTACAACTGAAGCATAATTTCCCTTTTATATTCTAGCCCCTTGAGATAAAGACCAGCATTCTGCTTTTTGTACTTCCTCTATTCAGAAGCATAGAGTTATACAGGACTGAATTTTGTGTGGCAGGAGCATTGCAATCCCGATGTGTGCCTCAATTTCTGGGTCAGGATCCCAGCTGTGGCAGGGTGGTGTTCACAATCTTTCTAAAGGCAGCCAATTAAGTGACCATCTCCAGAAACCCTATCAAATTAAGGGTGGCGGGCAAACCAGGGTAGCGGAAGGCCCGGAGCGATGTCTAGCCGCCAGCCCCACTGGGGGAGCTGAACACTGCTGGAAAAGGAAACCTCAAAATAGAAGCACACATGAAGGCCACCTTCAGCTGAAATAAAAGAAAGTGCAGTACTTTGAGGAGTTCAGGGTGGAGGGACAACAGATTTCCTTCCCTCAAGGACATTAGTGAACCAGGTGGAATTTTATAACAATCGATGGTAGTTGTCATGGTCACCATTAGTGAGACTAACTTTATATTCTAGGCTTATGAATTGAATTTAAATTCCATCAGCTGCCATGGTGGGATTTGAATCTGTGTCCCCAGAGCATTAGCTTGGGATTACTAATGCAGTGATATTACCACTATGCCACTATCTCCTCAAATCTTTTGATTTTCGAGAGCTTCTTTTTAGTTTTCAGGGGCTCCTTGAAGGTAAAGCCTCCGTTAAAGGATATTAAAGAAACAAGAGACCCTGTGCTGGGCAGGCAGCCAAGAATCCAACAGCAATTAAACAGTATTCTTTCTTTCACACCCCTCCCTCCCTCCCTCATCATTGTCCTCTAGTGGCTGATATTAAAGCAAACTCGAGGCCTGGAAGATTGGGCTCTTATGGATTGACTGGACTCCCAATTTTTTTCTACACATCACTTTTTTTGAAAAACAGAAAGCATATGCACAACTACAATCACAAAAAGCTTCTAAACAGACAGACATTTCTATAAGATAAAACATTTAAAGAAAACCCTAAGGATTTCTCCCACAATTATATTTTTCTCCCTCTACCCCAAATTTCTCTCCTTTAAACTTTGCTTACAAAATAATTTGTTAGACCAATATAAAGAGGAAGAAAGCAATTGGAAAGGATTTAACTTTTTTCTTTTTATTTGGTTACTGTTGTTCCAGCAGTACAATGGGATTTTCTGGCCCCACTCACCGCTGGGATCATCCAGTCCCTGCAAAAGTCAATGGACATTTGGCTGGCTGCCACATCACCCACGGCGGGTCCTGCTCCAGCAGGGCCAGAAAATCCCAGCCAGTGTTTGTAAACCTCAAAGCTAGGTTTAAGAGGAGGGTTTTGGAAGGAAAAATAAAGATTTTTTTAAAAAAAGTGTTGGGAAATCATATGCATAAGCAAACAAAATAAGCTGTCAGTGTGAAAGTAAGCAGTGTTGCCTGTTGCCCACACCCTCTCCTCTGCCCTTAGAGGCCTCCTTCTACCCCCATCCCCCCTCTCCTTCTACCCCCATCCCCCGTCTCCTTCCTCAGTCTCTCTTTTTTCATCCCCCTACCTCTCACCCTCACATTCATATTCTCTTTCTCTCTCAGACATAACAGGAGCTGCTTTACTTGCACCGATCTGCTGCCACCTTGGCCTCCTCCTCTCCTCTGGATATGTTGATGGCAATGCTGAGATCCCAATTCTCTCCTTTTTCATATTGAAATAAGAGGATTATTGTAACTGGGAGAGGGGTGGGGAAAGGACTGTTTATAGTTTTAAAAAAATGATTTGCCTCAGTGCATCCAGAAACTGCCCCCTCTCTCTCCCTGAAAAAACACACAAATCTCAAAAGGTTTGCAAAAAAATTCAAAAGGTGAGAAAAATGTCAACTATCCATTGACTCCCAAGTTCTGAGGGGCTGCTCTTAAGAGATGTTTTTGCATCTATTTCTCTCCAATTCAAGAAAATGTTTTTTTTTGCTTTCAATTCCCCTATCTCCCCATGCAGCTGCTCCAGCTCCTCCAATCACGGGTTCCCCTCTCTCCTGCCCTGGCTGCTTCTCCAATCTCCAATTCTGTCTTTGGAGGAGTAGCAAAAGTGGGAGGGAGGGAACCTATGATTGGAGCATGGGAGAAACAAAATTTGTGATTGGAGGAGCAGCTACTTACAGTTTGTCTCTCCACTCAAGCTCTACATGCTTTTCTGATCTCAACAAAACACCTGTACCTGCAATTGTTCAGCTCTGGACCATGGAGTAATCTTGATGTAAAGTAATCTTGTAAGGGGTGACCTTTCCTGAATTTTTCACCCCCATTTTTGCTTTTCCGTGGGCCACCTATCACATTTCGAGGATGAATTTGTCCACGCCTCATGTATTTTGAACCCTTGTCTTTAACCATATTCTCTTTCTTTGAATCCTAACAAATTGACTGCAATTTTCATATCTTTCAACACACTCCATGAACTTGGCCTACCCACATTTTGGTTTAATTGTGATCATTGTCCTGCATAGTGAAGTATTGAATTGCATTTATATGGTATCTTTCAGGTCCTCAGGACATTCTAAAGCACTTTGCAACCAATGTATTATTTCTGTAGGCAAATGAACGGCAGATTTACGGATAACAATGTTCCATAAACAAATGAAAATATGACCACTTAATCTGTTGATAGTTTTGGTTGAGGGAAAAAAATTGACCAGTGCATTGGAATATCTGCCCTTCTTTTCAGCTAACACATGGGATTATTCACATCTACAAGAACTGATAGACAGCGCCTCAATTTAACATCTTAACCAAAAGCCTCTACTCCCAACAATGCATTATTTCCCCCAGTTCTGCACCAAAGTCTCAGCCTAGGTTATGTGGTCGAGTACTGGAAGTGGAGCTTGAATTTATGCCCTTCTGCCTCAGATATGGTTTACCATAGAACTGTGCTAACGATGGTCGGCTTTTCACAAAGCCATACTTCAAATATGTTGATGATTTTTCAGTAATTGACTAAATTATAAAAAGTACCTTTTAGATATCACTTAAAGTTTAAATGATTCCATTCAAATTATATTTTTCTTTCTTGCAGGAAAGCTTTGTATTGAAGTTACTGCTCAGAGTAAAATTGCCTGGATTTCAGAAACTCTCTGTATTGGTTGTGGTATTTGCATTAAGGTAAGCCATTCTATGTATTTCTATCGGGATGGGGGGCAGTGGTGCGATGCCGTCTAAAGTATAACATAAAAGTAGTATAGCTCTTTATTGACCTTTTGATTCTAAACTGGTCTGCACCATCTGAATCTCGCTGTTTCAGAAACCTTGCAGTTTTCCCATAAAATGGCCTGACCTTATTTTGGGGTTTTATTTTTGATCCTTTTAATTATATCAAGCATTAATACATTGGATCTATAAATATTCAACATTAAACATCCACAAGTGTCAATAAAGTACTATTTTATCTTAAAACCTTAATGGATAAACTGGAAATGACTGCGTATGGGGTGAACATGTTTTTTTTTTGTGAGCTACAAATATAATCAGTTACCAAAGATATGCAAGAGCTGCCCATGTTCACTTAACCTGATCTTTTTTTCTCCCTGTTCCCACCCACCCCCTAATTGGCCTAATTGCAATTACGCATCTATGATCATAAGTGGCATAATTTTGCTATTAAATCGGATTATTTGATTTGTGGGCCTATGCACTCATAAATAGCGAGGGGTGGCTTGTGAAAAAAGATATTGTTTATGGCTGAATGCAGTATCTATTTTCTCCCCCCCCCCCCTTTTTATTCCCCCCTATTTCTTTTCTTTTTATTCTGCCCTTTTTCTTCTAAATGTCGTATCAACTTTTAGACTATCCTCTGTGAGGCATTGAATCCTTTCAGGTTACAGATTGACCAGTACCCAACAGTGTTATCTTCTGTAAGACCTTGGGCAGTGAGTATCATCCAAAGGCTATTTGGCAGTGGACATCACTGTCATCTCTTTACCTGATACCACAGCAAGAGTTCAGGGGAATCAAACAGCGAGAGTTCAGGAACATCAAACAGTGAGAGTTTGGGGGAATCAAACAGCGAGATGTATCTGGCTGATGTATCCTCTCTCTAACTCAGGACCACAGGCTAATTGTTACACCCCATATCGCTCCCCAGGCAAAACTGGCTAGCTCAGCATAGACTGGAGATTGAACCTGCAACTACTTGGTCAGTATAGCTCAGGTACTCGCTGTATTTACCAGCTGAGTATTGGAATAGTAAAGTGGTTTATAGTTAGCACTGTAAATGATAATATTATGTATGCCATCTGATAAATACTCAAATGATATATTTATAAAGTGCACAAATACTAATGGTATTAATACTAATGGGCAATGAATCATAGAGTAGTTACAGCACAGGAGAAACCCATTCGGCCCATCGTGCCTGTGCTGGCTCTCTGAAGGAGCAATTCTCATAGTCACTCCCCCATCTTCTCGTCATAGCCCTACACATTCTTCCTTTTCAGATAATAATCTAATTCCCTCTTGAATGCCTCAATTGAACCTGCCTCCACCACACTCAAACAGTGCATTCTAGGTCCTAACCACTTGCTGTGTGAGTGTCAACCTAGTGAAACTCAGGTTTCACTAAGTGCATGCTAAACAGCAGAAGCAGCACGCAATAGGCGGAACGGAGCAAAGTGATCCTGCAACCAGCAGGTCAGGTCAAAGCTCTGCAGTCCTGCCACACCCAATAATGAATGGTGAGGACTATTAAACAACACTCAATGATGAGGGAGCCTAGCACAGAGGGAAAGACTGAAACGTTTGCAACCATCTTCAGCCAGTAGTGATGAGTAGATGATCCATCTCAGTGTCCTCTTGAATTCCCCGGCATCATAGATGATAGTCTTCAATCAATTTGATTCACGCCACATGATATCGAGAAACGACTAAAACAACTTGATACAGCAAAGGCTATCTAATGTTAAATATAAAAAGAGCTCTTCTAGTTTATAATAAAGCATGCATGTTTAATAGATGTTTCTCGCAATCCTTTCAGTTATTTCCTCAGCCCCACCCCCAATAATTCTTAACCCTCTGTCTTAATGCGGTAGATTTCTGGTATGAGATTGTATGTTCCTCATCCTTGGGTTTATAAAAGTTGCAGGGTAGGTGGCAAAATTTACATATTTTGAATAGTTAGGGTAAGAATAGAGAAAAATTTTATAGTGGTAATAGATTTTTTTAATGTGTTTTTCTGTACTCTTAAATTATAGCTAGTTCATTTTTTTAACTTCTTGCAAAAAGTTGCATTTATTCTGGAACTTTATGAACTGTTTATTAAGTAGACAAAATAGCTCTAATTTGTTAGTGTAGACAGTAGTCAATTGCAGATAATGTGATATTAACATTTTATTAAATATTTAGTTTTCTGTTTCCTATTTCAGAAATGTCCTTTTGGGGCTTTGTCAATTGTTAACTTGCCAAGCAACTTGGCTAAAGAGACAACCCATAGATACTGTGCAAACTCCTTCAAGCTTCACAGGTAATGATGTTGAAAAATTTAAGAGCTTTGAGAATCACTTGACAGATTTTGGGAGCATTATGTAATAAATATTGTATTCAGTAACTCCTCACTTAAAGTTGTGGTTGTGCTCGTGATTATCGCAACTTTTAAGTGAAACAACTTTAAATGAATCGTGACTTTCCATCGGAATCAATGTTAAAGCCAGAGTTAGGTTCCTTCGGGCATTTCTTGCCTGGAAAGATTAACATTCAAGTTGAAGTACAGTACCATATATGTGCAGCACTGCATTCCTAGCTGAAGTAACTTGCAAATAAAGTAAATCACTAAATATAAAAGAAATAATGTATAAATTCAAATTAGATAACACTTGCCAAATTCTCTTGGGCAGTCCCTCGCGTTTGAGGATGACCTGCTTCCACTCCAACTCGATGGATTCTGAGATGGCCTATAAGTCCAATACTCAATCTGCAGACTCTGCCACATGTGGCAGGTGCTTCTTGGAGGGTCGGTTAAATGAGCTCCTGAGTTTATCACTCTTTCCGCCGCCTTGACTTAGCCTCTGCATGTTCCCGTCGAAGTCTCAATGTGCTTGGTGCCTTCCCAAATGAACCTTCCTCCATTTTGACCAGTCACCATGTGTTGAAGATGTTTGACCTCTTCAGGGATGCTTTGAGGACGCCCCTGAAGTGTTTCAGCAGAGGTGGTCTTGGGGTGATTTAGCACCTCAATGCTGGGCATGTCGGCTTGGGGAAGACCTTGCTGTTCTACCACCTTTCTTGCTCCTGAATTTTGAGGAACTTTTGAAGACACCTGTGCTCCTGCCTTTGCTGCAAGGAACAAGAACCAGAGTTGGGGGCTCCAAAATTAATCAGACGATTGCAAAGTCAACCTCCTGAAGAGCAAGTACTGTGTGCACCCTGTATTTTTCACCCAAATAAGCCCTAAGACAAGGAAAGCAATTTCCCCTGTGTACAGTAGCAAATGCCTTTCTCAAACTTCAAAATGGTTTCTATGCCTCACCCACAGCAGGTACACCAGGGGCTCCAAAATTGAAATCAGCTTGCAGATTCAAGAAATTGGTCTTTCCTTCACAGAAACGATTAGCCGGGCTTCAACTTTTTGCTTGCATAAAAAACCTGTTGGTTTGGGTATTTTTTTTCAGAACTTTGATGCACTGTATTTTAAAAAAAGACAAAGTTCCCTCAAGTGCATACAAACACCTCATTTCTTCACAATGGTGCTGATCAAGTCACAGAACCCAATATCAAATCAACATGAAACAACGAGCTGAGGAGCAATGAAGACCCACAATGCTGACGATGCCAACACAGTGCGTGCGATGACTACGAAGCACATAGTACAAGATGACGACGTAAAAACGAAAAACAGAACGTAAATCGGAAAAACGACCCCTAAAGAATAAACTAAACCAAAAATACGTTAAGTAGACCAACTTAAAGCGACAACTTACTGTACATCATAGTGTGTATATGCACTTCTATATAATTTCCGCTGTTCCACAAAGAAAACAAAGACGTCTTTGAGATAAGAATTAGGAGCAGGAGTAGGCAATTCAGCCCCTCGAGCCTGCCCCACCATTCAATACGATCATGGCTGATCTAATTTTGGCGCCTCCTCCAATTTCCTGCCCCTTCCCCATAGCCCGTTACTAATTAAAAATCTGTCTATCTCCTCCTTAAATTTATTCAGCATCCCAGCATCCACTGCACTCTGAGGTAGTGGATTCACGACCCTTTGAGAAAAGTAATTTCTCCTCATCTCTAATTTAAATCTACCATTCCTTAGCCTAAAACTATGGCCTCTCATTCTAGAATGCCTCACAAGGGGAAACATCCACTCCATGAGTACTTTGTCTATCCCCTTTAGCATCTTATATACCTCAATTAGCTCTCCTCTCATCCTTCTAAACTCTAGCGAGTATCGGCCTAAACTGCTCAATCTCTCCTTATAAGACACGCCCCGCATCTCTGGAATCAATCTAGTGAACCTCCTCTGAACTGCCTCCAATGCAACTACATCTTCCCTCAAGTAAGGGGACCAAAACTGTGCACAGTACTCCAGGTGCGGTCTCACCAATGCCTTGTACAGTTGCAACAACACTTCCCTATTTTATACTCTATTCCTTTAGCAATAAATGCCAAAATTCCATTTGCTTTCCTTTTTACCTGTTGTACCTGCATACTAGCTTTTAGTGATTCAAACACGAGGACTCCCAGATCCCTCTGCACTGAAGCATTCTGAAGTTTCTCTCCATTTAAGTCGCCTTTTTATTCTTCCGTTTCATCCACGTTAAACTCCATCTGCCACATTTTGGCCCATTCACCTATCCTGTCCATATCCATTTGTAAATGTCTTATTTCTTCATTGCAACTTACTTTCCCACCTCTTTTGGTGTCGTCTGCAAATTTCGCTATAGAACCTTCTATCCCTGAATTCAAGTCATTAATATAGATTGTAAATAGTTGGGGCCCAAGGACCGAACCCTGTGACACCCGACTAGTTACAGCTATCAGAGACCAGTCTGATGAATTGTTATATCACAATTTGAGACACACTGGACTTGGGAAACTCCAGTTTTGAGAATTCCATTAACATTGCAGTAGATTTGCATATAATTGGTTTTGTCTTTTTTGAAAATAAGCTTACTAATGAAAGGCAGTGAGACCATTATGAAGAATCAAATGTCATGCCTTATATGAACTGCTTAGAATTTCATAGATTATAACTCTGAGCCAAAACTAAGCACTGAACTACTTTGAACATTCATGGAATCAGAATAGACTAGGGCCTTTGCCAACAGAATTTGTAGACGGGGTGGGGGTGGCTAATAAAGCATAGCTTCAGCTAGGCTTGTGGGCCTTGCTTGTGGAATGTTTTAATGTTTAGTGGAGTATTTGATTCTGTGAAGTCCTGTACTGTACTGTACCTGAGAGTTATTGGCTATTTGGAACATTTTACTGTTAAATTTGTGCATAACATTTTTTGTCCTTCGAACACAAGGTGCTTGGAGTAAAGGGGAAGGTCGTTAAATAGCTCCTGGAAACTACTTGGCACGCATGTCTCTGAACTCAGACAACAGCCTATAAACGTTCCATCCAACCTAGGTCGACGTTATCCCACCATGGGACCTCTGATTTTGACTCTGGACTCCATCTTATTATTGCCTTTCTGTTTCCCATTTCCTGTTTAGTGTCAGGTTTTATTTATCAAAATTTTTAAGTAATCAGGTCTAGGTAACTTGAGCTTTCCCCAAGTTCATTTGCGTGCACGATTTGGCTGTCGCTGCAGATGAAAGCCCATCCATTGCTTTTTGTACTTCTTTTCTCTTTACCCCTCCAAGACTCCTTTCCTGTTGGCATACTTCTTTTTGCTTCTCCAATCTCAGGCTCTCTGCCTTCCAGTTCTCTACCCAAAGCCTTAAGAGCTCCTTGACCTTCCTACTCTCTTGCCTCCACCCCAGCTTGACTCACTCATAGATAAGCCTACAGCTTCCCTTTGTGCCTCTTTTGTTATCCTCCAAAGAGCTCATTGAAGCACTGGGCAGTGGCTTAATGAGACACAACCAGGGTTGCCCTATTCCACATTCTTGTCCACCAGCCTAGTGCACCCCCTGCAGGCTAACCTTGTCATTCGTGTTCCTGGCCTAATTGCGCCTCCCACTGCTGACCTTGCAGTTTCTGCTCTCAACATCCTTCTATGTTTCTGCCTCCAGAATCTCCATTTACTTGTGAGCAAGGCCCTTCCCATCTATGAACTTATTGCAGATGAATGCATCAACATTGTGGCCTGAACAGAAACTTAGCTGAAGGATAATGACACTTTTCCCTTAATGAAGCCTACTATATCTTCCACCATTTACCCCATCAAGACTGTCAGTGTGATGGTTTGGCAGTTATCTCCAAATCTCAGTTTGGCCTAACCCCCTACTTCTCTAGCACTTACTCCTCTTTTGAACATTTCAACTTGATTTGCCCTCTGTACCTCTCTTGGTATCTTCCAAAGGGCTTTCAAAATCATTGTTCTCGACCCCTCTCCCAAGATAAAAGTTTTTCTGAGATTTTTTCACTGCTTTCCTCCCTTAGCTCTGCACAAATGATGTCTCATCCTTGATGATTTCGACCTTCATTGCTCCTCTTCATGTTCTCTCTCCTCCGAGTCCTCTGCCCTCTTATCCTCTTTAAGTCTCTCTCAGCCTACTTTGATCACCAGCCCCTTGACCATTCCACCTCATGTGGCCTTGCTAGTCCCATCGTATTGATCGCAGCAAAGGCCATCTCAAATCACTTCCTTGAACCAGTCTCTGCCCACATCCCCCTTCCACTTCCAAATCCTACTTCCTCCTCTGTCCACCACTGGTTAAAAACTAGCCCCAATTCACCACTTACAGCAAGCAGGTCAGAGGCTGGGAATTCTGCAGTGGGTAACTCACTTCCTGACTTCCCAAAGCCTGTCCACAAGGCACAAGTCAGAAATGTGAATAAAATACTCTCCACTTGCCAGGATGAGTGCAACTCCAACAACACTTAAGAAGCTCAGCACCATCCAGGACAAAGCAGCCTGCTTGATTAGTACCCCATCCATCACTTTCAACATTCACTCCCTCCACCACCGGATGCACAGTGGCGGCATTGTGTACCATCTACAAGATGCACTGCAGCAACTCACCAATGCTGCTTTGACAGCACCTTTGAAACCCACGACCTCTACCATCTAGAAGTAAAAGGGCAGCAGATGCATGGGAAAACTACCAGTTGCAGGTTCCCCTGCAAGCCACACACCATCCTGACTTGGAACTATTTCACCGTTCCTTGAGTATCGCTGGGTCAAAATCCCAGGAACTCCCTCCCTAACAGCACTGTGGGTATAACTTCACTACATGGACTGCAGCGGTTCAAGAAGGCAGCTCACCACCTTCTCAAGGATAATTAGGGGTGGGCAATAAATGCTGGCCTAGCCAATGACACCCACATCCCATGAAAGAATAAACTTTTAAAAACTGCACTTTCAAAATCCCAACTGTCAAGCCTCAGGCCTCTTCGTCTTAACATTTCTGCAGCCACCGATTTGCTTATCTGAATCTTCACCTCCATTTTTGATTCCCTAGTCCCCAGTAAAATCATTACTCACTCTCACCCTGACTGTTTCCCTTGTTATGGCCCTCATCTCTATTCTCTTACATGCAGGGGACTTAGACTTTAAATGGCAGATAACTGGTTTAGCCATCACTACTAGATCCACCTGGACCACATAAAACACTACTGAGTCCTGCTCTTGCCTGCCAAAACTACCTCCCTATTCAGGATTATCTTGCACTGCAAAGATAACCCCCAGCTTCTTTTCTGTACCACAAATCATCTTCAGCCCTTCACCCCTGTCTTCTCTGCCCTCGCCTCCAACAATGTGCAAGGAGCTCATTGACAATTTTGTCACAAAGAAAGATGAGACCATCCAATCAGCTGCCTGTGCCACGACCCTCCCTTATCAGCCCATCAAGCCAAACTTCCTCTAAAGCTCCCCCTTGCCCTAACCCTGAACTTGGATGTTTCTATAGTTTCCCATGTTCCCACATGCCCTCTTCAAGCTCGTTCTGCCCATGAAAGTCACTTCCTGCTCCCTCGAACTACTCCCTCGAACTATTCCTACTAAACTGCTGACCACGCAACCTCTCATCCTCATGTTAGCTGATAGTGTCAATTATTTTCTCTCCTCAGGCGTTGTCCCCTCTCTCCTGTAAATCTGCCGCCATCAACCCTCCCCTCAAAAAAACCCTTGATCCCCTCCATCCTTGCAAACTACTGCCCCATCCACAACTTCCTCTTCCCTTCCAAGGCCCCTGAATATGTTCCCAACTCTGTGCCCAGCTTTCCCCAAAACTCGATGTTTGAATCACTCCAATCATGTTTCTACCCTTGCCAGTATATTGAAACGGGTCTGATCAAAGTCACATGACATCCTCTGTAACTGTGACAATTGTATCCCTCCCCTCATCCTTTTGATCTGTCTAGCCTTTTGACACAGTTAACTGCACCATTCTTTTCCAGTGCCTCTCCACTGTGGTCCAGCTGGGTGGATCTGCTCTCACCATTCTTATCCAGCTAATCTTGCCAAAATATCACTTGCAATGGCTTCTCGTCCTGTTTCCACACCGTTTGCTCCTGATGTCCCCCCATAGAGCTATCCTTGGTCCCCTCATCTACATGCTGCCCCCTCGGCGACATCACCTGAAAGCATAGTGTTAATTTCTGCACATATGCCGATGACATCGAGCTCTACCTCACTGCCACCTCAACTCCTCCGCTGTTAAACAAATAGACTACTTATCCAACATCAGTACTGAATGAGCAGAAGTTTCCCTCCAATTAAATATTAGGAAGACTGAAGGTCCTGTAGCTACCAATTCTAGGCCTCTCCCTGGCAACAGTGTGGGACTAAACCAGTCAGTTCACAAATTGATGTCATTTGATCCCGCAATGAGCTTCCGACTACACGTTCGCGTTGCCACTAAAATGGTCTGTTTCCACTCCATAACAGCCTACTTCACCACAGCGGCAGGTCAATTGTTGCTGAAACCCTCCTTCATACCCTTGTTACTTCTTGACTTGATGATTCCAATGCACTTTGGTTGGCCTCCCATATTTTACCCGCCATGAATTTAAGGTCTTCCAAAACTTTACTGCCTGTGGCTTAACTCGCAGCAAGTCCCCTATCGTCCTTGGGCTTGCTGACTTACATTGGCTACCAGTCAAGCAACACCTTGATTTTAAAATTCTCATCCTTGTTTTCAAATCCCTCCCTGGCCTCGCCCCTCCCTATCTCTGAAATCTCCAGCCTCACAGCTCTCCGCATTGTTGATGTTCATATATTCTGGCCTCTTCAGCATCCCCAATTTTAATTGTTCCACTTCTGTGCCTTCAGCTACCTACACCGTAAGCTCTGGAATCCTTTCCTTACACCTCTTTTTGTTCATGTATTTGGTCATCTGACCTAATATCTTCTCAGATGTATTGGCGTCATATTTTGTTTTATTATGTTGCTGTGAAGCACTTCAGGATGTTTTATATTAAAGGTGCTACATAAATGTATGTTGTTGTTGAAGCAAACCGAAGCTTTTGATTGTCTTCCTGATTATTTAATATTCTACAGCAGCTATGCGAGAACATGCTGGGTAGTAGATTGACTTTTTCTTGGCGAAGAAGCATCAGACTCCTGTTCAGTGCAAGCTCTTTTCCAGTCAAGTTGTGGTGCCACCCATTTGTAGAATCTCCTATGAATCTTGGTAGATATGTAATTCTAGCACTTCAACTTAATTTAAAAATTATGATTAAATTGCATTTAATAAGTTGTAATATTATTTCTGAATGTTGTCTATAGACTCAAACATAACTTATTAAAATTAACAACATACTTACAGAAGTATAAGTTCTCTTATTTTTTTGAAAAATGTTTCACCAACAAACTACTTTTTCAGAAGGGACAGTTATAACAATCAAACTTTCCAGCCCCATCTTTACGTTCCTTTGTCAACAAATGTTCAGCTAGTTGTAATTTAAAGAAAGGAGCTCTGAAATAATCTGCCTCAGGACTGAATATAGCCCACATACAAATTTAAACCTGCAAGGCGTTTTATGACATTTACCTTTGTAAACTTGAAGGCGTGTCATGTGTACTACAGTTCACAGTATTTTCAAAATTGAGTAAATTTCAGCAACTCTAAATAATCTGAATTTTAGGTTGCCTATTCCTCGACCTGGTGAAGTTTTGGGTTTGGTGGGAACTAATGGTATTGGAAAATCTACAGCTCTGAAGATCCTAGCAGGAAAGCAAAAACCTAACCTGGGGAATATGATGTGAGTTTTCTCTTGCGGTGGTATATAACATATATATTTAAAAATATTTGTCCATCAGTTAGTGCTTTTGTTGCTGGAAACTTGTCATAAAGTTGCACGTTTTAATAATCTGTCCAGTTTTATCAATATTGTTTGCATGATCTAAATGTGAAATATTTCAAGTTGATGTATTGTGTAATACTTAAACTGCAGTAATTAGAAAGTGTAATTAGAAAGTGTATTATAATACCTACAATTGTTTTTCTGTATAATTATTGTATGTACTTGCTTGAGCAAAATTACATAACTACATAATGTAGTATCTAAAAGGTAGTGACATCTGTAGAGACACAGAACTCAAATAGTGTAAGAAGTAGAGTATTCTGAGTTAGGTTTATGTTCCCTAGTCCCCCTCGCTTGCCCCCTTCCCCCTCGCTTGCCCCCTTCCCCCTCGCTTGCCCCCTTCCCCCTCGCTTGCCCCCTTCCCCCCTCGCTTGCCCCCTTCCCCCTCGCTTGCCCCCTTCCCCCCTCGCTTGCCCCCTTCCCCCTCGCTTGCCCCCTTCCCCCTCGCTTGCCCCCTTCCCCCTCGCTTGCCCCCTTCCCCCTCGCTTACCCCCTTCCCCCTCGCTTACCCCCTTCCCCCTCGCTTACCCCCTTCCCCCTCGCTTCCCCCCCCTTCCCCCTCGCTTCCCCCCTTCCCCCTCGCTTCCCCCCTTCCCCCTCGCTTCCCCCCTCGCTTCCCCCCCTCGCTTCCCCCCTTCCCCCCTCGCTTCCCCCCTTCCCCCCCCCGTCTCCCCCCTCCGTCTTTCTCTCCCCCCCCCCCTCCGTCTCTCTCTTTCCCCTCCTTCTCTCTTCCCCTTACCCCTCTCTCTTTCCCCCTCTCTCTCTCTTTCCCCACCTCTCTCTCTCTCTTTCTTTCCCCCCTTTCTCTTACTTCCCTCCTCTCTCTCTCTCCCTCTCTTCCCCTATCTCTCTCTTCACCCCTCAATTTCTCACCCCCTCACTCACTCTCCCTCTTACTCCCTCTCTCTCCTCCCCTCTACTCTCTCTTCCACCCATCTCTCTCTCCTCTCTTCCCCCATCTCCCTCTCTTCCCCCTCTCTCTCTCTTTCTCTCCCTCTCTCCCTCCTCTCCCACCCTCTCCCTCCACCCCGCTCCTCTCTCTCTCCCCGCCCTCTCTCCCACCCCCGCTCCCTCTCTCTCCCGCCCTCTCTCTCCCGCCCTCTCTCTCCCGCCCTCTCTCTCCCGCCCTCTCTCTTCCCCCTTCCGTCTCTCTCCCCACTTCCGTCTCTCTCCCCACTTCCGTCTCTCTCCCCACTTCCGTCTCTCTCCCCCCCTTCCGTCTCTCTCCCCCCTTCCGTCTCTCTCCCCCCTTCCGTCTCTCTCCCCCCTTCCGTCTCTCTCCCCCCTTCCGTCTCTCTCCCCCCTTCCGTTCTCACCCCCCCCCTCCGTCTCTCTCCACCCCCCCCTCCGTCTCTCACCCCCCCCTCCGTCTCTCACCCCCCCCCTCCGTCTCTCACCCCCCCCTCCGTCTCTCACCCCCCCCCTCCGTCTCCTCACCCCCCCCCGTCTCTCACCGCCCCCCCCCCCCGCCCCCCCCCCGTCTCTCACCCGCCCCCCCCCCCCACCCGTCTCTCACCCGCCCCCCCCCCCCCGTCTCTCACCCACCCCCCCCTCCGTCTCTCACCCCCCCCCCCCCCTTCCGTCTCTCACCCCCCCCTTCCGTCTCTCTCCCCCCCTCCGTCTCTCTCCCCCCCTCCGTCTCTCTCCCCCCCCTCCGTCTCTCTCCCCCCCTCCGTCTCTCACCCCCCCCCCCTCCGTCTCTCACCCCCCCCCCCTCCGTCTCTCACCCCCCCCCCTCCGTCTCTCACCTCCCCCTCCGTCTCTCACCCCCCCCCCCCCCCCCCCCGTCTCTCACCCACCCCCCCCCGTCTCTCACCCACCCCCCCCGTCTCTCACCCCCCCCCCCCCCTCCGTCTCTCCACCCCCCCCCCCCCTCCGTCTCTCACCTCCCCCCTCCGTCTCTCACCTCCCCCCTCCGTCTCTCACCTCCCCCCTCCGTCTCTCACCTCCCCCCTCCGTCTCTCATAACCCCCCCCCCCCCCGTCTCTCACCCACCCCCCCCCCCCCCCGTCTCTCACCCACCCCCCCCCGTCTCTCACCCCCCCCCCCTCCGTCTCTCACCCCCCCCCTCCGTCTCTCACCCCCCCCCCCCTCCGTCTCTCACCTCCCCCCTCCGTCTCTCACCTCCCCCCTCCGTCTCTCACCTCCCCCCTCCCGTCTCTCACCTCCCCCCTCCGTCTCTCACCTCCCCCCTCCGTCTCTCACCTCCCCCCTCCGTCTCTCATAACCCCCCCCCCCCCCGTCTCTCACACACACCCCCTCCGTCTCTCACCCCATCTCTGCCCCAGCGTCTCACCGCCCCTCTGTGTCACTCACCCCCCCCCCGTCTCTCACCCCCCGTCCTCTCTCTCTCTCTCTTTCTTCCCCCCCTTTCTCTTACTTCCCTCCTCTCTCTCTCTCCCTCTCTTCCCCCTCTCATCACTCTCTCTCTCTCCCTCTCTCTCTCTCTTCCCCCCTCAATTTCTCTCGCCGCCCCTCACTCTCTCTCTCCCTCTTCCCACACTCACTCTCCTCTCCTCTACTCTCTTCCCCCATCTCTCTCTTCCCCCCATCTCTCTCTTCCCTCCTCTCTCTCTGTCTCCTCTCTCTGTTCACCCTCTCCCTCCCTCTCTCTCTCTCTCTCTCACTCTCAGGCCCACTCCCCCCTTCTCCCCACTTCTCCTCCCCTCTCCTTCCTTCTCTTCCCCCCCTCTCCCTTTCTCTTCCCACCCCTCTGTTTCTCCCCCCCCCTCTTTCTCTTCCCCCCTCCCTCTTTCTCTTCCCCCCTCTCTCTTTCTCTTCCCCCCTCCCTCTTTCTCTTCCCCCCTCCCTCTTTCTCTTCCCCCCTCTCTCTTTCTCTTCCCCCCTCTCTCTTTCTCTTCCCCCTCTCTCTTTCTCTTCCCCCCTCTCTCTTTCTCTTCCCCCCTCTCTCTTTCTCTTCCCTCCCCTCTCTCTTTCTCTTCCCCCCTCTCTCTTTCTCTTTTCCCCCCCTCTTTCTCTTCCCCCTCTCTCTTTCTCTTCCCCCCTCTCTCTTTCTCTTCCCCCTCTCTCTTTCTCTTCCCCCCTCTCTCTGTCTCTTCCGCCCTCCTCTCTTTCTCTTCCCCCCTCTCTCTCTTTCTCTTCTCCCCCTCTCTCTTTCTCTTCCCCCCTCTCTCTCTTTCTCTTCTCCCCTCTCTCTTTCTCTTCTCCCCCTCTCTCTCTTTCTCTTTCCGCCCCTCTCTCTTTCTCTTCCGCCCCTCTCTCTTTCTCTTCCGCCCCTCTCTCTTTCTCTTCCGCCCCTCTCTCTTTCTCTTCCGCCCCTCTCTCTTTCTCTTCCGGCCCCTCTCTCTTTCTCTTCCGCCCTCTCTCTTTATCTACCGCCCCTCTCTCTTTCTCTTCCCCCCCTCTCTCTTTCTCTTCCCCCCTCTCCTCTTTTCTCTTCCCCCCTCTCTCTTTCTCTTCCCCCCTCTCTCTTTCTCTTCCCCCTCTCTCTTTCTCTTCCCCCCTCTCTCTTTCTCTTCCCCCCTCTCTCTTTCTCTTCCCCCCCTCTCTTTCTCTTCCCCCCTCTCTCTTTCTCTTTCCCCCCCTCTTTCTCTTCCCCCCTCTCTCTTTCTCTTCCCCCCTCTCTCTTTCTCTTCCCCCCTCTCTCTTTCTCTTCGCCCCCTCTCTCGTTCTCTTCCGCCCCTCTCTCTTTCTCTTCCCCCCTCTCTCTCTTTCTCTTCTCCCCTCTCTCTTTTCTCTTCCCCCCTCTCTCTCTTTCTCTTCTCCCCCTCTCTCTTTCTCTTCCCCCCTCTCTCTCTTTCTCTTCCGCCCCTCTCTCTTTCTCTTCCGCCCCTCTCTCTTTCTCTTCCGCCCCTCTCTCTTTCTCTTCCGCCCCTCTCTCTTTCTCTTCCGCCCCTCTCTCTTTCTCTACCCGCCCCTCTCTCTTTCTCTTCCCCCCTCTCTCTTTCTCTTCCCCCCTCTCTCTTTCTCTTCCCCCCTCTCTCTTTCTCTTCCCCCCTCTCTCTTTCTCTTCCCCCCTCTCTCTTTCTCTTCCCCCCTCTCTCTTTCTCTTCCCCCCTCTCTCTTTCTCTTCCCCCCTCTCTCTTTCTCTTCCCCCCTCTCTCTTTCTCTTCCCCCCTCTCTCTTTCTCTTCCCCCCTCTCTCTTTCTCTTCCGCCCCTCTCTTTTCTCTTCCCACCCCTCACTTTCTCTTCCCCCCTCCCTCTTTCTCTTCCCCCCTCCCTCTTTCTCTTCCCCCCTCCCTCTTTCTCTTCCCCCCTCTCTCTTTCTCTTCCCCCCTCTCTCTTTCTCTTCCCCCCTCTCTCTTTCTCTTGCCCCCTCTCTCTTTCTCTTGCCCCCTCCTCTCTTTCTCTTGCCCCCTCTCTCTTTCTCTTGCCCCCTCTCTCTTTCTCTTGCCCCCTCTCTCTTTCTCTTGCCCCCTCTCTCTTTCTCTTGCCCCCTCTCTCTTTCTCTTGCCCCCTCTCTCTTTCTCTTCCCCCCCCTCTTTCTCTTCCCCCCCCCTCTCTCTTCCCCCCTCTCTCTTCCCCCCTCTCTCTCTTTCTCTTCCCCCCTCTCTCTCTTTCTCTTCCCCCTCTCTCTCTTTCTCTTCCCCCCTCTCTCTCTTTCTCTTCCCCCCCTCTCTCTCTTTCTCTTCCCCCCCTCTCTCTCTTTCTCTTCCCCCCTCTCTCTCTTTCTCTTCCCCCCTCTCTCTTCTTTCTCTTCCCCCCCTGTCTCTTTCTCTTCCCCCCTCTGTCTCTTTCTCTTCCCCCCCTGTCTCTTTCTCTTCCCCCCCTGTCTCTTTCTCTTCCCCCCCTGTCTCTTTCTCTTCCCCCCCTGTCTCTTTCTCTTCCGCCCCTCTCTCTTTCTCTTCCCCCCCTCTCTCTCTTTCTCTTCCGCCCCTCTCTCTTTCTCTTCCGCCCCTCTCTCTTTCTCTTCCGCCCTCTCTCTTTCTCTTCCCCCTCCCTTTCTCACTCCTCCCTTCTTCTCTCTCCCCCCTCTCCCTCGCCCCTTCCCCCCTTTCTCTTCCACCACTCTTTCTCTTCCACCACTCTTCTCTTCCACCACTCTTTCTCTTCCACCACTCTTTCTCTTCCACCACTCTTTCTCTTCCACCACTCTTTCTCTTCCACCACTCTTTCTCTTCCACCACTCTTTCTCTTCCACCACTCTTTCTCTCTCTCTCTCTCTCTCTCTACCCCCCCCTCTCTCTCTCTACCCCCCTCTCTCTCTACCCCCCTCTCTACCCCCTCGCTCTCTCTACAACCCCCTCTCTCTCTCTACAACCCCCTCTCTCTCTCTACAACCCCCTCTCTCTCTCTCTACAACCCCCTCTCTCTCTCTCTACAACCCCCCCCTCTCTCTCTACAACCCCCCCTCTCTCTCTCTACCCCCCCCCTCTCTCTACCCCGCCTCTCCATCTAACCCCACCTCTCTCTCCTCTAACCCCCCCTCTCTACCCCCCCTCTCTCTCTACAACCCCCCCTCTCTCTCTCTCTCTACACCCCTACACACCCCATCTCTCTCTCCTCTACCCCCCTCTCTCTCTCTCTCTCTACCCCCTCTCTCTCTCTACCCCCCTCTCTCTCTCTACCCCCCTCTCTTTCTACCCCCCTCTCTCTCTCTCTCTCTACCTCCCCCTCTCTCTCTCTCTCTGCCCCCCTCTCTCTCTCTCTCTTTCTGCCCCCCCTCTCTCTCTCTCTCTGCCCCCCCTCTCTCTCTCTCTCTGTCTGCCCCCCCCTCTCTCTCTCTGTCTGCCCCCCTCTCTCTCTCTGTCTGCCCCCCTCCTCTCTCTCTGTCTGCCCCCCTCTCTCTCTCTCTCT